>JAOTON010000440.1:0-27500 GCA_034440635.1 Lepas anatifera
TGTCGGTCGGGGGCGGTGGCCGTCTGGGAGATATGCCTGGAGGCTTGGAGGGAGGTGGGCTGGGACACGGCCAAAGTGCAGTGAATTGGTTACAATGAGGGTCATTCCATGCCAACTCGACACAGGAAGTGTCAGTTTTTACACGGCACCATCTCAGATTTTTACGTTACTTTGCATACTGGGTTATTGCTGGCTGGGAACACGAATCTGAGAATTCTAGGATCGTAGCTCAAATATTTTCGGCTATATGATGACGTCAATATTTGCAAAAAAATGTTGCATTCCCTTCTTAACCATACCATAACCAGAAAATGGTTTCCAATATCTGCATTTTGCAAGATGTTCCTGAAAATAAAGATATGAGTCCATGCTTTCTTTGTTTTTAACTTTTTTTGTCTGTTAAAAATATATGCTATATATTATATTGAATTCAAAAATGTTGGTTTTTCTTCAGATGGGTTACTTTGATTTCCTTCATTTTCACACATCTTATAGAGCGTTTCATTTTCCATCACAAAAAATAATTTTGGGGGTGGAACATTAGCAACTACGCCGACAGAAAATCACAAAGATAGTCAGTACCGTCCGGTGCGGCCGCACGGGCCGCGCCGCCGGCGCAGCGGCGCGGCCCGCCGTGGAGCACCGACGAAGCACAGCCCCGTCTCAGTCCGGGAGTGGTAAGGGAGAGGGTGAATTTGGAGATCATTGATGAATCACTGGGCGACGGGCTGGGGCTTGACGCAATAATCACAGAAAACCTTTCTCCTAGGCTGCAGTTTCTGTTATTTCTTGTACGACTCAAACCGCTTATTTAAGCTGTCATACATCCTCGGCGGGTTCCCTCCCGTAGGAGGCAGATATCAGGTGCTAAGGAGACCATTTAAGCAATACATATGTTTATGCAATTCAGAGCTTGCTAAAATGCTAGAAATTATATCTGAGAAGTGATAGCCTGTGTTAAACTGTGATAACGGTCTGTTAAACTGTAAAACATTCCACGAGGAAAAAACATAGGCCTTAATTATTTTTTATTACCACTTTAAAAACAACTGGCGAGGTTGTGTGTGTGCACACCGTGCCAGAATTTACACTATTTGGTATCATAAATCACACATCTTGACTTCTTTGTGAAGAATAAGCTGGGTACATAACTCTAAACTGCTGCAAACTCTGCCCTCCTCAGGGAAAATCCGAGAACAGACAGACACAATATGCTCGGGACCGTCATTATCCTCAGTGCACTCTCACGGTATTAGCGACCTTGCACGATGTACTGAGAGAAGTTTCATAAACAGCCACGTGAGTTGAGCTCCTGGGTCGGAACGAGTGAAAGCTTCTCGTTCCCTTCACGAGTCGCGCACTGGAGAAGCGGGAGGCCAGATGGATCTTCGCTTCTTCGATTTCTTCTAGAGGGACGTAGATAAACTCGATTCCTGACGAATAAACAAATATCACTCATTCATGAGCGACAAAAATAAGATTAGGGCTTCAAACAGCGTTAAGCTTTGAGCATTCGCACGTGTTGAATATTAACTTTTAATACGGGCCTCAACAATTATTCTTCGTATTGACCTGACCCAGGTACTTTGAATAAAAAATGATCAAAAATAGTGATGCTCATCGTGGCAGCGCTACACGGCGCCACTTTTTGACAGTATATAACATAGCAGAGATAGTGAGGTTAATCCACCCAGGACGTGATTTGATTCATATAGGACTGACCTGATACGTTTTCTGAACAGAAGTCGAACATTGCGTGCGGCGTCAGTATCTGGTCCGTTTCGGGACGCTGAAGGCTTGCTCGAGCTGTTAAGCGCTTAACTGTGCCGCCGATTCCATCGCATGGTCCCTTACCATGACATGTGGCGAAAAAATGCCATTCACAGTCGAGCTGGAAGTCTTCCTTGTGAAGGCACATATTTCTAATGTTGTAGCGGTTTTTGTATTGGGCCGCACATCCATCCGTAAAGTAATGAATCTTCTTGACTCGAGGGTTTTCGGATTTAATACGATGCACGACTCTGGTTTGGAAGGTATGGACTGACTCGGTGGTATGGCGCGTGTCGTCACTCATAACACAGAAGCTTCTTGTTTGAAGCGTTCCTTCTTCATCTCGGGTGTATGAAACGAAGGGGTGTATGGTTGCCTGTGAATTTTCCCAATGGTACCCCTGAACTGCATCTTGTACAATGAAGCTGTAATTCTCTGAGAAATCTCCAGTAATAATCACCTCCTCCTCCGACAGACGTTCTTTCAGCTGCTTCAGAAAGCTATTTTGTGTTTGAGCTACGTAGTGGTGTTTTGTCAGGTTTGAAATTGCCTGTGTTAGACTTTCAATAAATTCTTCAGTGCTCTGGCTCATTGAAATCATTGTTGTTCTATCTGTGCTGACCCAGTGCTTAAATTCCACTTCATCGTCCTCGGTTAAGCTTGGCATTTCTGACAAGAACTTGTTCAGTTCTCCCTTGCCAGGGCATCGATGACAGTGCCCGAGCATACACTCTTCTCTGTCCGTGGAGCATACTATTTTTCGCATTAAGTCCACCACTGTGAGGTCAGCGTTTATTGCACGTGTCATAAGTTTTGGGTTTTGATGGTGTATGCAGACGCACACCGTGTGCGTCCCACTTGCTCCTGCGAGCACACACCACGGTGGGCGCAGACCGGCAAAGGTCGAAAACCCGACGGAGTCTGCAGTTTCGTTTTTGTACTGTTGGTACACCTCTCTAAGGTTTGAAAGAAACCAACCTTTTCTGAAAGTTTTCTCTCTTACCATCAGGGCACCGGACGCTGATGACGTCCTTTTGCCTGGTAAAACCCTGCTGACGTCATCCCTTTGGTAAAAACTGATGACCTCTGCCTTTTTCTCTTCAGGTAATTTAACACTTCCTATTTTTTTCCGAGGTGTCCCGAGAATTCCGTGAGCAGCTTTCACTTGTCGAGCCTTTCTCACCATGTATAAAGGAGCACCGAACATGGCAGCAGTCTTATACAATGAAAACGGCGACAGCGTCAGCAGCTGCAATTTTGTTGAGTATGTTGTTTCTGGGTCTTTGAACTTTTCAATAAGCTGATGCATCATGCTTTCATAAAGCTGTAAATTCTTTGACGCGCTTTCTTCTCCCTCCGAGCGCCTCATCTCCACCCCGTAGGTTCTTGTCAAACGCCGCCGCAACCCTTCTTTAGCTGTATCAAACTTCTTTCTGGCTTTTGTTTCTCGCTGACTCACATTTAGTCCGCCTGAAAGCAAGCGAATATATTTAAAACATTATACAAATGCTCTTGTTACAATTTTGAGGACAATGTTTAATACTTGCAGCGACGGGTCCAGGAAGCATTCTGGTCACCCCAAGGTGAAATAGAGGGGCCCAAGCCCTCCTTTGGTCTCTTTCGTAGCAAACTAGTCTTACATAATTGGTCAATAGGGAGAACATTTCCGTCTCTAAAATAATGATGCTCCCTGGACCTGGGAAAATATGCCCGTTGGATGTGGCCACAACAAAATGAGATATAAATAATAAGTTCCAAGCGCCTTTTTCTCTCTTAAGTACGCACATTCACTTTGAAGGTGAAATGAATTACCAAGTACCATTTTAGTCAGTCTACGCTTCTCCCGAGCAACATTTTGTCTCGTCAACTGGGATTTGCTCCCCCAAACGACCGATTGGATCTTCACTTATTTAGTGGGGTCACTATGCTTCTTATTTTATTTCTTTTAAATTAATGTAATTTAAACTGACATAGGAAAAACATTGTATTGGGTTCTATTGGTAGTGGTTCAGCAATAACAATTTGCTTATGTTCAATTTCACTTCGATTGGTGTCATCGTAAGTGAATTTCAGCGTCAAGTGGTGCTGTCCTTCACTTTGGTGTGAGTTGACATTAACGTAACTACTCGAGAACAAAAAATACATTTATGAAGATGCGTTGAACCTTGATGTAGATAAACGTTACATTTCAAATATAAAACGAACCAGGCACTAGTAGTTGGATGAGAGAAACAAAACTGACCTGTCCGAATTGGTGTCTCTCCGACTGCCGACATGATGAGGCCAAGATCTTCCGTGGCTAGCTCTTTCCCCGGAGAGCTCTCATGCGATGCATGAGTGTCGGATGCAGCTGACGACGAACTTGATTCGCCTATCCGCTCTCCCTCAGCCATTTCTAGAGTCCGTCCGACGCCCGATGTACTCGGTAGCGACAAGTCTTCACAAACTTTATCTTTTTTCAAGACCTCTTTTCTGCATAGGCTGCAGAGCCTGTCTCCAGCACGTAGAAGTCCTCGAACAGATCTGTGATTTTCAATGTAGGACTTCGTAATTTCACGTAAATTATCGCGTTTTAGAACGTCATGTTTACCAAAGGGATTGGCACAAGTGGTCCTTCTCGAAATGCTGTCCATAATTCCGCCCACGTATCACTCTCGACTCCACCGTAGGACTCAAGCGACTGACTCTCTTCTCATTCTTCTCCGCGTTGACATGGGTAAACGAGAGACTATTGCACTCTCGGTGATGTCTAACGTGTGTTTCCTCCAATCACGGGCATTGTCCTGCTCTTTGATGTGCTCCGCTAGTGTGGCAAACATGAAACCGTTTATGAGTTTACGGCCCAGTACGCGGAGCCAGCTGTTCCCCCTCGGTGCCGGCCGCCGCTGCGGCGGCGACGCTGCGGGGTGGGTAGGGGCGGCCCGCGCAGCCGCACCGGACGGTACTGACTATCTTTGTGATTTTCTGTCGGCGTAGTTGCTAATGTTCCACCCCAAAAATTATTTTTTGTGATGGAAAATGAAACGCTCTATAAGATGTGTGAAAATTAAGAAAATCAAAGTAACCCATCTGATGAAAAATCAACGTTTTTGAATTCAATATAATATATAACATACAATTTTAACAAACAAAAAAAGTTAAAAATATAAAAAGCATGGACTCATACCTTTATTTTCAGGAACATCTTGCAAAACACAAATATTTTAAACCGTTTAGAAGTTATAGTCTTATGTAAAATGGAATGCAAGGATATTTGGTGAATAGTGACGTCATCATATAGAATGAACTGCAAGAAGAAGGGGTCTAATTTTCCCAGAATCGAGTTTCTGGCCTAAGATAAGCCTATACAGAAAAAAGCAAGCAAATCTGAGGGGGTGCCGTGTACTCGGTGTGTCGAGTTGGCATGGAATGACCCATGAATTAAATGAGCACTTGTTGTTGAAATCGCTTGTCGCCTGGACTTTTTAACCTACTGTCGTTGACGTCTTCTTCCAATAATTGTGAAAAAGTACAATGGTTACAGAAGAAAAACCAAGCTTTCAATTGATGTCTCAGGACACTAGCATGTCCAGTGACCACTCGTAGAATCGCAGTTAGTATTTGCACAGGCCATTGTCCAACCTCACGATGGGGTGAGAACAGAGAAACACAAATTAACCCTTCCTCGTTTGCAAAAATCACTTGAAATAACACCAGAGAATAGAGTCTCACAGCAGGCACACGGACTTGTCGCATGTTCTTTTATCGTCACTTGAGATTCGAACTGAACGCTGTAAACATGGGAAGTGCGAATTAGTGTAGAAACGCAGGTAAACCTGCCTATAGCTGATACGTCATTTAGACTTGGGAATTTCATTTAAAAAGAGAACGAGCAGCTCACTGATCTTTACCAAGTAAGTACACAGAGAGGGACATAAAACGTGAGACAGGTTCATTGGAAAAATCGTTCTGTGCGATCGACGCAACGCCAATTCCGTAAAAATTGGTCCGGTCATGGACCAAGCCACGATTGCGTATTTATTCTGCAGGAATCTGATACCATTTTGCTGGTGTATGAACAAACATATCACCGCTGAATGTGATCAATTTCGCCTTCATGGTTACATGCAGTAGCGCACCCAAGGGGAGGGGGTGGTTATATACAATATAAACGGAACTATAGCAGCCTTTGGGCGAAAATGAGGGTTTGATCTTGAAAAATAACTTTGAACTTGACCTGTGACCCTGACCCTGAGAAGCCTTAGCAATAAAGTCATAGCATAACATACGTCATACTGAGTAATGCCTGACCGGAATACTGCGGTCAATGACCTTGAAATGGGACCTTTGATCTTCACTTCCATGTGGGTTAATATTGACATATAACCTGATTATATTAGGTTATGACGTCACCACTCGGTCCACAGTGCAGGCGAACTGGTGCGACCGCCCGAGTGCGACGGTCTCAAAATATAGGTCTGACTGTGGAGGCCTATATGTAAAAAAATACTCTCAGATTTTCCAAATTTCTTAACTAATCGACGCGCTCACAAGTGCTCTCAAATGTGGCCGTGTAGCGTTTTCCGGCGGCAAACAGTTCTCTGGCTACTTTGGAAAATAGGTGGGGGGCACTTTAGGGGCCCCCTCCACTGCGTGTGTTAAGCGAGGGTCAAATAACGTCTTCGATGTCAAGCATATCGCGCGTATACACTTGAAGTGACTGAGAATCAACTAGAACATCCATGCAAAAGCCCCTTATTATCATATATGAATATAGTTATTTTTGTTACTGACCTAGGGTCAAATACTTGACAGCCATGCCCGCTGTGGTCAGGTCTTGCCATTCATATATTGCCCACATAATCTGTGGGAAAAGAGCTTTCGATCGATACCAAAATTATTGATCTGGGATTCATACTGCCTGAGTTATTGAATTATGTCCCCACTTTCGGCTCCGTTAGAACACTGTGCACAGGTGAGAAATCGTCCCACAAGTGAGAAAACATTCGATAGGTGAGGCCGCTTCCACAATGTCTACTGATAAACAACGGCCAAGGAGATGTTTTCGCTCCCAGTCCTCGAATTTCACATGCCAGGTGCATGTGCTGTGTGTGTATCCCGTTATGTGCTAAGACAACCGTTCTTGTTATTGCACACAATCTTTTTGGGCATCCTTCCGCTAGGTTGTCGCTCCAATCACAGACCTGTCTCCTCCCAGGTCGCATCTGGAGCAGCTGGACCTGATAGACGGCTCGCCTCCGCCGCCACCACCACCTCCCAGACCGGACGTGGAGGAGCAGCTGCGGCAACAGCTGCTGGCGCGCCACCAGGAGCTGGCAGCTGGCAGAGCTCGCGTGGAGCAGCTGGAGCTGCAGCTGGCCGAACGCGAGTCGCTGCTACAGGTGAATACAGCGAGCTGGTGAAGCAGCTCGGATTTGGCAGGGCGCTAACAGTATCTTGATATATTTTCCTTCCATGGATTTTTATTTTTACTTTCGTGTTATGGTGATTTTTTACCCTCCTCATCCTGGCTTCGGCCAACATGGGGGACTATAGCCTAATTTCTCGCACTCAGTGGAGGAATGTTGGGATATCGGTGGCTGTTTCCTTATGCCTTGCCTGGCCGCAGGATGCGGATGACAGCCGTCACCGAGGGAAGGCTGCGGCTAAGCACGGGATACGGGCGTCTCTGCTTGCGTTGGGCCACTGGTGGAATACGTGTAGTTGATGTTAGTTGGTGCTGGCTACCGAAGTCGGGGATTTGGACTAAGGAAATCGTACATTCTGCCTCCTCACCAGCCTCCGTCAGGACGTGCTGCCCCCTCAGCAGTCTAACCCGGTTCTCGCGGCGGCAGTCGGAACGCCCCGATTAACACGCGCCCCGCTGGGGGCGGAATGCGCCCCCTCCCGGTTTTGCCCAAATAGCTCAAAAATGAAGAAACGCAGAACAACGAAACTTACAGTAGCTTATCCATGATCAATTTTACACATCTGGCCAAATTTTTTAGTTAAGGTCATGTCAGGTCAAGGAGCTATTCAGGTCAAGTGACCCGACCTCAAAACCTAAAATCACGAGTTTGAAGCGGCGCCCAGGGAACATCAGCGAAGCGATCAGTTTGAAAAATCCACAATATGATCAAGTCATTAGGGTCTACAAAGCTGCTATCTCGGAATTTGGTATTGTTGAACTAAGGTGGGGTCAATTTTTTGGTCACCCCATTATAAGTCTATGGTGAAAAATAGAATGGGCTCGTTTTCAGTAAATAGTGGATAGATAAAGCTGAAAATTCTCAAACCTTCTATCTTTACCACGATCTTGACCTTAAAGTTGATTTTTTGAGCATCTGACCTCCCAAAGGTCATATCAGGTCACGGGAGCATAGAGTGATTGTTTTGCCAATAAATTCTCACTGAATTGAAATAGAGCTCCCATTTTGCTTGCACTGTGCTTATATTGTCACGGGGAGTCGATTGATATGCAACATGACCATACCAGGTCACTCTGTGACCCTGACCTAGCGAGGTCAGGTAATTTTCACTATTGGACCTAGCAAGGTCATATTATACATCATTCGATGCGCCGCGATGAGAGGAATCCAATGATTCCTAAAGATTTGCTCTAGCTGTCCTGACGGCAGATCTAGAGAGAAACGTACACTGCTCTGTTGTAAGCCTATGGAACCTTCTTTGACCTATGCTGTCCTCAATATTGACCTGGCATAAAAATTATTCGTATAAAATATCTTCGTCTTGTCAAGAGCTTTCGAACGCCACCCGTAATTTCCCTTTAGCTTTCATGGGGAATAAGATACGGAGGGGGCGAAAACGCCCCACCCTCCAGCGGGGCACGTCATGCCAGGACCCCAGGGGGCGCGTGTTAACCCAGTTCTCGCGGCGGCAGTCGGAGCGCGAGTCGTCAGCGGAGCTGGCCGGGCGTCTGGCCTCCAGCGGAGAGTCGGCCGCGCTCGCTGCCTCCCAGGCCTCCCGCGCCGCCGACGAGAAGTTCCAGAAAATGAAGACGGTGTACCAGCAGCTGCGCGGAGGAGCACATCCGGCTGATCCGGAGTAAGGCCGAGGCCGACCAGAGCCTGATCGTGCAGCAGCGTGCCCGGGAGACGGCCGAGGCGGCGCACGCCAGCCTACAGACCCAGCTGTGCAGCCTGACCGAGCAGCGGTCGGCGACGGAGCAGCAGCTGCAGCGCTCCGAGGCCAGGAGCGCCGAACTGGAGGCCATCCAGGTGAGGTGGACCCTGCAGACTGACCGAGGCCAGGGGAGGTGAGGTGGACCCTGCAGACTGACCCTGTCCGAGGCCAGGAGAGGTGAGGTGGACCCTGCAGACTGACCCAGTCCGTGGCCAGGAGAGGTGAGGTGAACCCTGCAGACTGACCCTGTCCGAGGCCAGGAGAGGTGAGGCGGACCCTGCAGACTGACCCTGTCCGGGGCCGGAGGCGAGGCGGACCCTGCAGACCGGTCCGTCCGAGGCCATCCAGGTGAGGTGGACCCTGCAGACTGACCCAGTCCGTGGCCAGGAGGTGAGGTGGACCCTGCGGACTGACCCTGTCCGAGGCCAGGAGAGGTGAGGCGGACCCTGCAGACTGACCCAATCCCAGGCCAGGAGAGGTGAGGCGGACCCTGCAGACTGGCACAGTGCGGCCATCCAGGTAGGCGGATCCTGCAGACTGACCCAGTCCGAGGTCAGGAGAGGTGAGGCGGACCCTGCAGACTGGCACAGTGCGAGGCCATCCAGGTGAGGTGGACCCTGCAGACTGACCCAGTCCGAGGCCAGGAGAGGTGAGGCGGACCCTGCAGACTGACCCAATCCCAGGCCAGGAGAGGTGAGGCGGACCCTGCAGACTGGCACAGTGCGAGGCCATCCAGGTAAGGCGGATCCTGCAGACTGACCCAGTCCGAGGTCAGGAGAGGTGAGGCGGACCCTGCAGACTGGCACAGTGCGAGGCCATCCAGGTAAGGCGGATCCTGCAGACTGACCCAGTCCCAGGCCAGGAGAGGTGAGGCGTACCCTGCAGACTGATCCAGTCCGAGGCCAGGACAGGTGAGATGGACCCTGCAGTGCACAGACTACGGTCACTGGCTTCACTTATGTGATTTTGGAGTCTAGGGTGTTTGTGGCAATTGGAAAGCTTGGATCAGGGAGCTTATGACACGCAGTTGGCAGTTGACCGTCGAATGAAACATGACAGTTGACCTGGGATAATATATTTTTATTGCCGATTGATAATCGATATCAAAGAAAGAATGAGTTGTCCTTGTTGGACGTTGTTTTGGTTTGTCTCCGAAAGTCAACAGCGATGCATTTTTGTGTAAGTAAAGTTTTTATTACGAACAGGTATCTGTTTTCACCTTGGTGTCTGTGTCACTGAGGGAAGCGATAAGTTTGTTTGCAGAATTGCCCAATACCAGAGTTGAACCCGCAACCTTTCCATCCAACACCCGCTCTCCGCTCTCAGGCCGAGCTGCAGCAGTTGCGGAGCCGGTGCGCGGCGCTGGAGGGAGAGCTGCAGCTGCAGACGACAGCTGCGGGAGCTGCGCAGCTGGAGCGGGACGAGCAGCTGGGCCGCTGCCGACAGCTGCAGGCTGAGATGGAGGCGGAGCGGCGCCGACACGCAGAGGAGGCCGAGGCCAGGGAGACGCGCGCTCTGGGTGAGATGGGGCTGACTGGGACGGGGAGGGGGCGGAGGAGGGCCGGTGAACGGGGCTCACGTGCGTCCCCTGTCGGCAGTAGTGGAGGATTGTCGTGGAATTGCCTCCGGGATAGTATTGGCGCCAGTTGGGGATGCGTATTGGCTAAGTGGTGTGATAGATGCAGCGTGCCCTAGACTTCTGATTGTGATAAATGTCTCCACTGTAGCGAGGGGGAACCAGAGAAGCCATGGCCGGAGCTCAAGAGCGCCAAAAATGTGTGATCCAATTAGGCTTTGACTAGGAAAATTAAGCAAATTAGACTAGCCTTATAGGCTGTATGAACTTAGGCGACATCAATCATCAATGCTTGAAGAAGCTAGTGTTTTTGTGGTCCAGTTTGACTTTTTTGTACACATGTTCTCGTGTTAGGTTTGCTTTGATGAAAATAGTGCGGCGATTCCTCTCAATGTGTATTTTTTGGACCGGCGAATCGGAGTTCAGTCTACCGGATTTAAATGGTGAGAGGGATGGTGCAGCTCTTACTGGACGGGTTTGAGAACCATATGCTCTGTTTTTTAGGTAATTGTATCCCGACTACGGGACAAGTATGAGAACCAAATGCCCCGTTTTTTTCAGGCGACTGTACCTCCACGGCGGAGCAGATGGTACAACGCTCGCTGGACGAGTATGAGAACCCCATGTTCTCAGCTGTCACCTGCACGCCAGGTCAGTCGAAACATGTTATAGGCGAGAATAGCCTACAACAGTCGCCGTGGTGTCCCAAGTCTAGTTTAGCCCCGTCTGCTTGCCGTTGGGAGCTTTCCGCTCTTGCAATGAAGAAAGTAAGGCTACGTTGTTCTTTCCCTCGCGAAGCACTCCTGGTTGTACGCGATCGGTTTTTGACGGACGTTAACGTGCGATATCGTTCTTTTTCGCGTGTACCCTGTGCACGTCCGTGTGCACTCTGACCTTCCCCGCCGCCGCTGGTAGAGTACCTGCTGGACGTGCTGCCGGCCGTGGAGAAGGCCCTGGAGCCGGTGGCAGGGGGCTGCGGCGGTCGAGCCCAACTGCTGTTGTTCGCCCACATCACGGCTCAGTTCCTACTGAACGGCAAGGCGACCTCCAACACCAGCCCCGACATACAGCTCGGAGAGGGTAGGTGGAAAGCGGGCCCCTAAAGGGGATCTTACAGCGTGACTGTGTACCTGGAGCGAAACAATTATAGTACAATGATAGTAGGTAATGCACGTTTCCCATAAAATGTTTTTTGTTGTAATTTAGCCTTGAAGATGAACCGTAAGGAAATCCTGCAGGCGGCGTCTCAGACTCTGCATGCATTGGACAGAGTTTTCTGCTAAAAAAAATGGAGGACGCAGTTTTCAAGTTGGACCAACGTTTGTGCCTTCATTCTGTGCGTAGGTTTTTTTAGATTCCATTTTCGTTATTAAAACTGGATTTGTGTAGAGTAAACAAAAAAATTACAGTAATATATGTAAAGGTGGGCCTAGAAAGGCTCTGTGCTCATTCGTTATGTTATTTGGAGTTGGTGCTGTGCGGAAGGGCCGCTGTTCCCTGGACGACCGCCGCCCTTGCACGGCATGCTGCGACTGCAATCAACGGTTATGTGTGAAACATGTTATTATCTGAGATAAGCCATTTTGACCTTTGGCTGCTCGAAGAGCAAATGGTCTTTTTCCAGCCTGTGTCGTGTTTTTCGATAATTTTTACTCTGAATATTACGATTCTGCGGGATAAATAAATGAATAAATAAATAAATATAAATAAATAAATAAATATATATATATATATATATATATATATATATATATATATATATATATATATATATATATATATATATATATATATATATATATATTAATGTCGCATTATACCGCCGCCGTGTCCCCCACTCATTTTTCCCAAGGCGGCTGGGGAGCCGCTCGGAGTGGACTTGGTTACATATAAGAAAATTGAGGTCGGCGTCGACACCTTCACGGGTGCCACCTGGTTGTCCTCGGCAGAGATGTCGGCCTGCTGCGCCAGCCTGGGCGGCTCGGCTCTGCAGCTGCTGGCCGCGCACCGCTCGACCTCAGCCAGCGACGCCGTCACCAGCGCCGCCGGCATCCGCGTCGAGCTGGGCCGGCTCACCGAGCTGACGGCCCGCATGACGGCCTCGCTGCAGGCGGTCAGCGGCGACCAGATGGCCTCGCTGGTGGAGCAGGAGATGAGGTTCATGGACTCGGCCATCGAGGCTGCTGCTGCGCGGATACAGGTGACTGCGGAGGCTAAGTGTCAGCTCTCTGCTGAAGTGTTAGGCCTTGGTGGAATCACGGAGAACTGCACTTAAGTGGAACGTCGGCTTCTGTAGATACTGCTGCTTGCAGGTGCAGCACTGGCTTATCATAACGTATCGGTCATATTGAGTCATTGTTATTGTTGTAGTCCATCTTGAACGCGCCGCCGGCTCATCGCAGTTCTGTGATTATTTCTTGCTGGGAGGTTGCATTTTCTACGCGCTGGAGGGCTTGAAGTGGCCGTTAGAGGCAGTGGCTGCGCGGCTGGACGGGGTGTCCAGGCGTCATATAGTCGGTCTGCGTGTCCGTGACGGCCGCGCCCCCTGCGCAGGAGATCCTGATGCAGTCGCGGACGGCCGACTCCGGCGTGAAGCTGGAGGTGAATGAGAAGATCCTGGACTCGTGCACGGGTCTCATGCGAGCCATCAAAGTGCTGGTGCAGCGCAGTCGCGACCTGCAGACCGAGATCCTGGCGCAGGGCAAGGTGAGGTCAAGGTCATCGTATAGGTGGAGGTCATGTCAAGGTCAGCGCTCAGGCAAAGGCGAGATGATTATTTGTGCGCACCGAAAATTTGGGTTGTACTCATTGCCTAGTGTTGAAACAATCCCAGACCATTGCCCTGGGCGAGGTATGACCACAGACCATAATATGGTATATTATGATCATATGGACATATTATGTCCAGGGCTAGGTAAGACCGAGATGCCTGTTCAAGACTAAGTGATGACCGGCCGTTTTACTGTGTCTGGTGTGTTTGTAATATGGTGAAGTGACCACGGGTGCGTCATTCCAGAGCACGGCCTCACCAACCGAGTTCTACAAGCGCAACCACCGCTGGTCGGAGGGTCTCATTTCGGCAGCCAAGGCGGTCGGCATCAGCGCCAAATCCCTCCTGTGAGTGGCCCCCGGCAGACGCGCGCTAATGGGCCGCATTCTGTCAGTCAGACCGTTTTCTTCTGTCTTGTCAGACCGTTTTCACCCTGTCCGTTCCTTGCTCCGGCTTTACCAAGGTTTTCCGAGACATGCTTTGTTGGATTTAGAAAGGCTTGTCCCCATTGTGTCATCATATGCAGTAACTACGTGCTGCACCGCTCCTACCAAAGTGTCTTATGTGCTGTCTTTTTCCGTGCTGCAGTGTCACGCAGCGCGTGCAGACGGGCTTACCGCGTCTTTTTGCGTGGTTTTGGTTTCCCTATCATGCTGTTCGTGTAACTTTGACCCGGTTTGGCGATATTTGCGTCTGTCCGCCCCACTGTGCACCGTAGCCAGGTTTGCTTCGGTGTGGGACTAACACGGCTCGGGGCCGCAGGGACTCGGCAGACCGACTGGTGGCCGGAGCCGGCAAGTTTGAGGAGCTGATCGTGGTGACGCACGAGATCGCCGCCT
The DNA here is from genome assembly GCA_034440635.1 of Lepas anatifera. Lineage (NCBI taxonomy): Eukaryota > Metazoa > Arthropoda > Thecostraca > Lepadidae > Lepas > Lepas anatifera. The sequence goes on from JAOTON010000440.1 coordinate 14,078, forward strand.
CCAGCGCCCAGCTGGTCATCGCCTCCAAGGTCAAAGGTGAGCCCATTGATGATGATGATGATGATGATGATGATGATGATGATGATGATGATGATGATGATGATGATGATGATGATGATGATGATGATGATGATGATGATGATGATGATGATGATGATGATGATGATGATGATGACGACGACGACGACGACGACGACGACGACGACGACGACGACGACGACGACGACGACGACGACGACGACGACGACGACGACGACGACGACGACGACGACGACGACGACGACGACTGATCCCGTTGTATCGCGTCCTCACTGTTTCGCCACACCCGACGTATGCGTGTGTGACGCGGCAGTCAGTCTGGCGGTCCTGGCATTGCCACCACATGTCTGATGTGTGCGTGTTGACGTGCAGCGGCGCGGGACAGTCAGAACCTGGCGCACCTGGGGCAGGCGTCGCGCGGCGTCTCCGAAGCCACCGGTTCGGTGGTGGCCGCCGCCAAATCCTGCATGCAGCTGGTCGAGGACAAGGGTGAGCGTCGCATACATGCTGTGCAAGGTGCCTGGGCAAATTTAGAATTGTTGTTGTGGTATTTATTTCTCTATAAAGGTCAATGCTGGCATGGGTTCAATCAGTTTATTCAAGTCGTTGGCTAAACCACATTATGTTACATATAACCTCTCGCATCCTGGGTCCTCTTGACTCACTTCCCCTCTCCACTGAGTCCTCCTATTCAACATCTTTTCCCACTGATCCCTCCATCTTATCAACCCCATCCGCCTTACAGCGATGCTAGGTCTAGTTATGAGGACCCGTCCCTCCCTCCCCCTCTCGCCTCGCCCGCCTCGCCCGCCTCGCCTCGCCCGCCTGCCCGCCCGCCCGCCCGCCCCCGCCTGCCTCCTCGCCCGCCGCCCGCCGCCTCGCCGCCCGCCCGCCTGCCTCTGCGCCTGCTTCTTTTTTTTCCTCCTTCTCTCTGTTCTCTGTCTCTGTCTCTCTGTTCTCTGTCTCTGCTCTGTCTCTGCTCTGCTCTGTTCTCTGTTCTCTGTCTCTCTGTCTCTCTGTCCTCTGTCCTCTGTCTCTCTGTCTCGTCTCTCTGTCTCGCTCTGTCTCTCTGTTCTCTGCTCTGTTCTCTGCTCTGTTCTCTGCTCTGTTCTCTGCTCTGTTCTCTGTTCTCTGCTCTGTTCCTGTTCTCTGTCTCTGTCCTCTGTCTCTGTTCTCGTCTCTGTTTGCTCTGTTCCTTCTTTCCTCTTCCTCTCTCTCTCTCTCTCTCTTTCTCTCTCTCTTCTCTCCTCTCTTTTCTGTTTTGTTCTCGTTCTCTGTTCTCTGTCTCTCTCTCTCTCTCTCTCTCTCTCTCTCTCTCTCTCTCTCTCTCTCTCTCTCTCTCTCTCTCTCTCTCTCTCTCTCTCTCTCTCTCTCTCTCTCTCTCTCTCTCTCTCTCTCTCTCTCTCTCTCTCTCTCTCTCTCTGATGACCGCCTGCTCCCGCAGCGGTGCTGGATTTCGGTAACCTGAGCCTGCACCAGACCAAGAGGCAGGAGATGGAGAAGCAGGTGCGGGTGCTGGAGCTGGAGGCGCAGCTGCAGCGGGAGCGCACCCAGCTGTCGGCCCTGCGGCGGCAGCACTACCAGCTGGCTGGAGACCTGGAGGGGTGGGAGGAAGTCGACCACCCGCTCTAGAGCGCGGTGGCATGATGAGAAGCGACCGGCGCGCGTGATGATTGGGGATGCAGAGAAAGGTTAGACGTGATGTTTTGTATGCGGGATAGACGGGCGAAGAGGAGGCTATTCTCCGTTCCGTAAGAGTTTGTGTGTTCCCGGGGTGCTGATGTGCCGGTGTTGATGACCTAGCGGCGTTGTTTTTCGCTCTGGTGATAGGTGGTGTGGCCGCCTGTTTTCCGTAACAATCGTGTGAGGTGTGAGTAACGGCGGGAGCTCGTGGGATCAATCTGTCAATGAGGCCATCGAGTATTACTGTTGTTCTAGTGATGTGTAAGGATTTTGTAAAGCAGTCTATGTATTTTCGAATCAACGACGCTGACATGATTCCCGGTGTATTGGCTGCTGCTTTGTTCTGCTGCCTTGACTTTGTTAACAATCCCGCACAATTGTAGACAGCAGTGCCGATTCTATGAAGGTCGCTATCTTTGTTATCGTTTACGGTGACAGCCATTTCGCGGGGCGCTAGGTCGCTGTGACCGTGATTTGACGCATTCTCTAACTGCGTGCTCGGCGCGGGAAGGAGCGTCCAGTCGGGCGTTTTGTCGACAACATTAAGAGAAGCGTTGGCCTCCGCATTACACACGCTCGTTGATGTGGCCGCTTTGCACCACTACGCAGGCGGCTGGAGACGAGTCAGCCAGCGACGGTTATAAGCCGTTGAGTTATGCCGTTATGTTCACCCCCCTCCCCCGCTTGTGGAGTAAGGCACCATGCCAGTAGATGATTCTGTACCACGTCCACCTCTGCCTGTCCTGTAATTCCTCTCTTTCTCCCACTGTATTTGGTGTCTACACTGGGGCTGTACCAGCTCTCAAATCAGCGGTTTCATAAAGGCATCACCGGCACAGAAAGAACACCCTCAGCTGTCGTTGGCCCCTCTGCCTCTAGCTCTGCCACATCTGACCACCTTTTGCATGTTGAGTGTATATAAACTACCACCCGGGGTCTGCTAGTCTCGTAGAATGGCACGTCTGCAAGGACATCAGCCGACATGAAATGTTGCGCGCGGCTTGCTAGTGCCGTCTTAGCTGTTTGTACCGTTGTTGAGAGCGCACATATTTACTGTACCGTTAGTTTTGGCGTGTCCGCTTTCGCATACACTTTTTCAATGTGTGAATCGAGCTCACCACCTCTGTGAATGATATATGTAGATGGGCATCCAAACAATGCATGGCGTGACCCGTCACGTGAAGAAGAGTGCGTGCGTGCAGAGAAGTTTCGGAGGCGTCGTGTACAGTGCTGATAGTGTGTGTTTCTGAGTCGGCTGGCGTCGTGAACGGTGACCCGCTCTGACTCAGGTTGGGGCGGAGAAGGTCTCGCTTCCTCCGTGATCTTGGCGTGTTTGGTCTAATGATTGTGTCACTTGTTTCAAATTCGTCGCTTGCTATTGTTGAATCGTCGTCATCGGTGTCGTCGTTGAGAGTATTTTTCGGTGCGTCGTTGTAAACCAAGACATGCCCTGCATGCGCGCGCTTGCAACCGCTAGTGCTTTGATATCTTTGATAATGAGTATCTTTGACGGAGTTTATATTAAAGGAAGCCGTGTTTAGGCTGCGAAGCTGTGAAGTTCAACTACTGCCGCCGGCGCATGAGAGCTGTTATATTTTGGCAGCGCTGTCTGTAATTGTAGTCTGCCGAGTTCTTGCTCGCTCATGGACGGAGGCCGCTGCGGCACCAATGTCATCTACCGACAGAAATTGGCAACATGAATCGCTTTGATCGATGTCTGCATTGTACCGGGCATTATTTTGCTGTTCGGCCTCCGTCCCTGCTCGTGCAGAGTAACGGAGAAAACTGATGTTACCTCCTATCTACTTACGAGGTATAATTACCGCACCGTGTACGGGGAATGATGAGAACGTGTCGAGTACTAGTGATCCCCCCTACTCCCGTCTCGAAAGGGGGCGGATCATCTCACGATCGACTCTGGGAGCAACAGCGGATTATTAAGTTTTTATTCCGGGCTCAACCAAATTTACGAACACATTTGCCACTTTGTTTGGTGGAAAGCAATCCACGCACCGCTGAGTGTCCAAAAACTTTCACTTCCTCCGTTTGGAAATCGAGCGCAGGGGCTTTGTGTGATAAGAAATTCACTGTGTAAGATACTGGCTTCCAAGTTCAGCATGTCGACAATACATATAGTCTGGTCACACGTCGTCCTTGTGTTGGCATTTCTAGGCTTGTCCGAAAAAACCGATACTGAGGGAAAATGGCGGCAGCCGATGTCACGCCGCGGATCGATCGTGACGTCCACGCTTTCAAACAGTAGAAAACTACGGGAGTGATAAATCATATCCAAGGCGAGAATTCATTCTCTAGACATGTGTACCCTTCACCGGGCACGAATGCCACTTTTTGGGCTAGTAACGCATCCTTAGAAGACAGCAGGCCCGCGCAGACCCCTCGATTCGGGCAGTGCAGAATTCGAGCAGCACCATGTCTAATCTATCTGGTCGCCCCGCTGCTTAGACAGTAAGGCACGATGGTTGATCGTCGCCTGAAGCCGCACTGTGGTGGACGACACGATAGAAAACATGGCAAGATTATCCGCTACGACAGGATAGAAAACATGGCAAGACTATCAGCTCGTCCCGTTTAGAACATCACTGCTGACTTTACTCAGACATCGTATGTCCTCGACAGGCGAACCCCATCAAAACTGCGCTGAGAGGCTTGGTGGTGTATTGGCAGGAACAACTAATGAGGCCTCGTGGAACATGCAGACTAGACAGTATTGACCAGAGAGAACACGGTGGAATGACACGATGCGTCATCGTCAACCAAACAAACATGATACTGGATAGAACAGTAGATGAACAACTTATGTTTATTGTTTGCGGCAGTCTGAGATTAAACGTCGGTCGTAACTATCGAAAACTAAATACGTCGACACACAAGCGCGCAGCTCGCTTTCGTGCATTCTTGTGCATCATCAAGGAGTAATAAATAACGATCAAGGCCTGAAAACCTCCCAACAGTTACCATGAGTGTGTGCGTCTTTCAGTTACATCGCCCGATTTCCCCACAACTGAAGTCAACAGGCAGAAAACAACAACAACATGACTAGCTTATCGTTCAAAGAAGATGGGTACCAGTGATACAGCGAACACATGCATATAACAAATAAATAGCGTACAGGACAAATCGTGCCTGGGCACGTGGCGAACAAAATTACCGAGAGGGCGCAAGACATCTAACAGCCTTCCTATCGCAGATAAAATACTGAGTGCTTCACATTGTGCAGATTACGTGCAGGCGGACTTGCCGCAAACTCGACTCCACAAGCGTTCGTATGTGGATTGGTAGATGTCGCCAGGGCTACCACAACATCCCCACTAACACACTATCGTGCAATGTGCCGTACCCTGACAGACTAGGCCTGTATTGCATAACGTCGCCCCCAACTATCGCCATTGCGGAGCGAAATCCAACCGCGACGATAAACTATCCCTGCACTGAAACACTCGGTGCAAGTCTCCATTATAGTCTAATGGCACACTCCATCAACTGCAAAGGTCCTATAGGAAGGATAGAGCGCTCCAACAGGGGACAAGTTGTGGCGGTACCAGTGACGACTATAACAGGCAAATTGTGTTAATATCTTTGGCGGATAGCTGGGATATTGACTAGATGCACATAACTTTGACGGGTATCTGACAAAATGACTAGACTGAATCATCCCTACGGGGAAGCGGGGAAAGATGACTGTCCCGGAATGTTTCCTTACCCTTTCACAGAGCCGTAAACCCCCGCCACCTTCCCATTGCTGCCGACGCTAAAGAGCCCACCCCGCGGCCCCGCCAGACCCAACCCCCCTAAGAACTCCTCGCCTATCGCTTATCACCAGAGCCTGGTCTGCGCATGCGCGCTGAGGCGTCCGACGACCCGGGCCGGCAGGGGGAGCCTCCACCGGCGGCGGCGGCGGCGGGACAGGCCGCCGGGCCGCACACCCGCGACAACAGCGCCGCCACCGCCGCTCGGTAGGAGTCCGGGAAGGCACGGTAGTGCAGCACGTGCGCCGAGCCGTCGAACACGTGACTAGAGACGTCAACACCGCAGGCGCGCCGCGCCGCCATGAACTGCTCCACGTCCTGCCAGCGAGAGGGCGCGTCAGGAGCTTCTGTACTTAACCGTGCGCTGCTTCAGCTTTCCGCTGTTTACTTCTTAAAATTTCATTTCCACACATATCCAGAACATGCACGCTCCTCGTTCAGAAGGACGCGATCTGCGCCGGCAGAGCTCACCTTGGCCGGTGTGATGGCATCCGCGTGCGAGTAGAGAAACATCTGCGGCCACCGGTCGGGACTGGTACGCAGCACCCACGGGTGCAGCACTCGCTCGTCGAAGCCCAACACGTGGTACCACAGCAGGGAGAATACGTGCAGCAAAACGAAACAGATGCCCACCATCCACCGGTACCAGCGCGGACCTGCGGGCCATAGTCGTGAGGAGGAAGTGGTCTGTGCACCGGGACATCAACAGCCAGGCCCTGTGCGAGCCTAGCTTGCTTTTTCATTTAGAACTAAGCTCTAAAAAATGGTCTGTGGTGTATTTCGTCACAATGCCACTGTTAATGCCGCCTGAAAATTACATCAGTCACTGGAGTGAGAGAGTGAGCAGTCATTCTCTCAACATATTGTTAAGCATAACTTCCCCAATTTGGTACGAGCGTCACACAGGCGTGTGTCTCACCGTAGTAGCTATATTTGTCCCACGTCTGTCACAAGTGTACAAGCTCTGGCGCAAGTCTCTCAATTCCAAAACAGGCACCTCCGACACGGACGTCCTACCTGAGATGGCGATATGTATGGCGGCCCAGCCGGCGGACAAGCTGGGCGCTAGGGGTCCGCTGTCAAACAGGGCGGCCCGCACGTCCAGGGTAATCCGGCGCTCCCGCAGTCGGCGTGTCAGACACAGGTACACCAGCGCGCCGCCGTTACTGAAGCAGTGGAACAGCAGCGGGTGCACCTGCCGATACACACACCGGACCGGTTACACACGGAATTCCGAGGACCGGGACACTTCCGAGGTCCCCGCCGTTACTGAAGCAGTGGAACAGCAGCGGGTGCACCTGCCGACGACACACGACAGTGCACAAGCATGCACTCACACCCACATACACACAGCATTCCGAATGCGAGGTTCATCTCTGAGAACTGGGGTACTTCCGAGGATCAGGACGTTTCCTAGTATCAGAGCTAGTATCTGTTGGCCTTTGATTCTTAAATGTGCACGCCACAGTTTTAGCACCTTTCAAGACAATAACCTTTCTTACCACCTGACTCGAGAAGCCTCGTTGCGTATGTACATACCTTTTAAAGTTATGGGCGCAATATGAATGAACACTGCAGTCGACGCGCCCTAAAACCCAACTATGATGATGATGATAACACTTCCAAGAACCCGGAGTACAAGAGCGTTACTGAAGACAAGGGCGTAGCCAGGATCTTGCTCAGGGAGGGGCGGCGCCCCGAAAAGGGCCCCTGCGACAGCGTGAAAAGGGCCCTGATGGATACAAAGGGCCCTGCTTGTTACAGAATAGAGTGCTGAAGAGGGCTTAAGAGGACCCTGTCTGGTATGAAATTTCAAATTAGGCCACAGGGCGGGAGAGCCGCGCTTCGCGCGGCCCGTGTCCTCAGGGGGGGGGGGTGTCCCTGCCGCCCCCCTTGGCTACGCCCCTGACTGAAGAGATGGAAGAGCAGCTGGGATACTCTTTCCCATATACATATGACGTCACCTGTACCAGCAAATGACCGACGGGTAAGAATGCCTCGTGCTTGTTCCGAGTTGTGAGCAGAGGCTCACCTGACATGTTGAGGGCATAGCTTACCTCGAGAGTCAGATCTGTGATGAGATCAATGAGTTGGTCGGCCACGTCCAGGAGTTCGCGCGGCGTAAAGAATATGTAGTTGACGGGGCTGATGTACCGGATGGTCACGCACCTGCCGAAAGGCGACAAAGTAGCGGTAAAACAGTAGCGAAAAAGACGTTTTTTCTCTGCCCCGCACAAGCGAAGTTAGTAAAAAAATTGTGTTTATGTATGCCTAACGGGAATTAAAAACTCATCCATAGTGAGCTCCGATAACGGAGAGTTCTTCCTCACTGGCCGCAATTTCCACCCAGACAGGACCACCAACATCCATCCACAGGAATCCAGGGAAGTACTGTCCTCAACTCCTTGCATAACACCGGTTTAGACAAAAGGCATAACCCCGGGTGACTGTACACCTGCCAATGACGAGCGCCATAGTGTCAAAGAGGAATCAGGTAGTGACTATAGCCTTAATGCAGCCAATTTGCATTTTCAGTTCATTTTAAAAGAATAACATACAATGCACGCTGGAGTTGCTCTAGCACCACCGTTGACGTCTATACTCACAGCCGTCTATCTGACACCTGCCGCTACAGCTTTCCATCCCACTCGCACGATTTCCGTCTGGCCCACATTTTGCAGCACAGCCTCCGAGATCATCTTTCGGTTGTTCCCACTTCAGAGGTTTATTTATTACCCCCCTCTCCCCACAGAACCCAATCCCACAAATATACAACTATACACGCAATTGCCGGACAAAATATTCGTGTCAATTACCATGGCTAACACCTTAAAACATAAAACACGCGATCAAAGGCAGATCTCGGCGATTGGCAGGCGAAGACCGACAGGGACGGAGACACCATCGGGAAACAGACCATACACTGGATCGAATTGTAGAGGGCAGCACCACACGAAGCAACACTGCAGGTCAATGAGCTAGAGAGCAGCACGTTTTATACAGGTTAGGTTTATGGTGATTCAACTAATTGTGCATGACTCCAAACTTTGCGCAGAGTTCTCGAGAGAACAGCAGCGGACGTTTGTCAGCCTCGCTTTAAAAGAACAGACTCACCTTGCATGAGGTTAGAAATGACGTCATAACTACATGACCTGAGCTGATGTCAAACTTTGGCCATAAGCTGTCTGACCACCCTACAGGCCTGCCAGGCGACGCACGTCTCATATGAATCGGCTCAGAATCATTCGCGAAAAACCGAGGCGGGGGGGAGGGTGATGGGTTAACAAAAGGATTTTGATACCAAACCATACAAGAATTGATGAACTTCAATATTTATTTTAACCACGAAATATTTCTCGCATTCCCTAAAGCATGACCCTCGACACGTATGTAGGACATGTACTCACCCCAGCTCCTTGTACATCTCGGCGTACTTGGCCAGATGGCGGTCCTTGCAGCCGGTCCAGCCGAACAGAAACACGACCGGCTCCTTTTCAGCCTCCTCGTACCCGCCGTCCGTGAACTCAGGAGACACGGCCGCCGGGAACGTGACGTAATACTCCAGCTCATCCTCCTCCATCTCGGGATCGGCGTCCATGACGGATCTCACTGGAACAAACCGACAGAGGTACACACGACTTAGCTCTCTAGACCGTCCTCCTGTTCAGAATCAGCGACACCGCACCGCGAAACGAAATGACTGACTTATGCCAGGCTATGATGAGTTGCATTATCACAGCTGTCCGTAAGTTTATTTTCTCTGTGTTATCTGATGGGGCCTTTGATAATTCACATTGCTCCTGTTTGGGCAAGTGTGCCCGCTGGGGGTGAAGCTGTTATTGGAGGTAAACTAGTGAGCCAGGCAACATTTATTGGCACCTACATTTGTACCAGTGCTATAAATGTATGAAGAAGTATGTCTCTTCTTTTACCCTCGTCAACATCATCTGATGTTTTACTGTTCTTTTTCGCTCCGTCTCCTGGGTCCGGCTTTCCGTTGCTTTTAGGGCGCAATGCCATTAGGGCACATCATAGTTTTAGGGCACATCAACTAAGGAGGCCATTTTGCGCCCGTTTTCTTTTATCATTTACAGGGCCAAAGCTCAGTAGGATGAGGAGAAGGGACAAAACTTTTCCACTTTATGAATCCATCGACATATCGACGTATCAATACACGAAACGGTACAGTAATGAAACCAGAGACACCATTACTTTCCCTTGGCAATTATCGGGAAAGAACCTAGGCAAGATACACAATTTGGCAAAACAAGCATACCCCACCGCTGCAGCACTTCGTGGTAATGATCATGGATTATCGGTAATGTTTTTTTCAGTCTTCCCCTCGGCAGCGGAGGCGGTTATTCATTGTGCACACTTTAAGAAGTTTGCATAAATGCATAATGACGGATCTTAAAAACTACCAAAACCATGACCAGGAAGCCCCCTCCCCCAGAGCGCCGGCAAGCATCAGGCGTTCGGCGGGAAACGTACGACCACCCCGCAGTGTGCAAGGGTGAGGGTCAGTAAACTACCCTCACCAATGCACCCACCGGCACAGCCCCCGTCCAAAGACGAGCGCCCGCACAAAAACCGTCGGCATTACACAACCAACGCTCACCGCACCCAACGCGCCTCAAGGCGAGGCGCGTTTCAGCACATAGGCGGATCCAGGATATCATTATTCGCCTGAATCAGCCAATTTTGACTTCGGTTCAGCCCTCTGTACACTGAGGCTGTCTGAACACCCTTTCCAGGTTTCTGAGATATGAAAAATGAAGGCGCGTAGACACACCTTGGAAACCAAAACTTACCCCAATTTTATGGGAATTTACCCCAAATCTTCAGCCCTGCATCACCTATGGTCAAATTACCCGTTGAAACGCAGAAGTCACCTTAACCTTAAAATGTCACTTTAAAAAAGCGTTCAAAGCGGCAAAAATAAGAAACATAGCATATTTTTAATTATATTTAAACTGATAAAGCCAGGTGACGAAGCACACCAATACCCCCCCTCAAGGTTTAGTATTTCAGTCAGCCTGAAACTCGGCATTGGCCGCTCACCAGCCAGCCCAACGGAGATTTATGACTTAATTGCCAGGTGGGCGCAATCACTCTGGCCGAAGAACTGAAACACCGGATGGTCACATGTGCGGCACAGCCGAACAGTTCACGGGCATAGTCAGGGTGAGGTTACACACATAGGCAGATCCAGGATTGCCAATCGGGGGAGGCACCTTCCCGGAGGAGAGTACCATCCGGACCAGGGGCACCACTTTTGGCCAAAATATTCCATCAGGTGGGTACCAAATCCTATCGATGGGCGCCGACTTCCGCATCCTGGGGTGGGGGTTATTTCAGGGGGCACTGTGACCATTTCAGGGGGCGCCTCCAGGGTCGATGGGGCCACCTGCCCCCTTTGTCCCCCTGGATCCGCCTACAGTTAGGAGAGGGCTGCTCTCGTGGTTAGCCGACACTTGCTTGCTGATGCCGGCTGAGCAATGTTCTCTTGCATGCCTGCTCCTTCGAACGCAGTTTGCTTCTGATCTTTGATGCTGGCTTCCTTAAAGGGAATGTGGCACCTTGTTCCAATCCTGAAATTTAGTTTAATTAGGCGTAATTTTAGTCAAAAATGATGAAACCACTCATGATTTCTCTGAAAAATGTACAATAAGCTCAATATTTGGTTTTTAAAAATACTCCTCTAGAAAAATAAATAAATATCAGCCTGTGGATGATGTCACGATCTGGCAACCACTACCATACTTGAAACGCTTCAAGGGCTTCGATTGGCTGATACTCATCGTGACGTCAGCATATGTCGTCACACCAGTAGCTCACAACAATGGCCGCCGGCGACGGGGGCTGAGGGGGCTGGTGTCAGGTAGGTTTTAGTTTTTTCTACGGAAATATAGAGTTCCAAGACAAATGAAAGATGGAGTACCGGGTTTTCCGACCTGCTTTACAACTTGGCTATCTCAGTTAAAATCACGTTGTGAAGGTGCCACATTCCTTTTAATCATGAATTCATACTTTTAAGTAATTTTGTGCCTCTACTTTCAGATTGCCTGGCTGAAATGTGTGAACAAGAACATCAACACCACTGCTCAGCGAAAATCCGCACCAGGCACCACCGGAAAATTGTCCCTATATATATATATAGTTCATGTGTGCCGCCGAGGTCGTGTCGCTGCAGGGTGCTGCAGCTTTGGTGTGGCGGTTGTTCCGTGGGCCCGTCGGCGGAGCTTCTGTGCGTCGGGCTTGGCAGTGTGGCGCTCGTCATCTCAGCGGATTTTTGTGGAATTCGTCCTCTGTTGCGCCTGGCTCGGGCGGCGGCCGTGCCGATGGTGGCACTGACGATTGCTTCCCGGGACCTCTCGGCCCTGCCACCTGCGGGCGGCTGCTTGCTCCCACTAGGCACATTTATGCATGGGGCGGATCTCCCATGTCAGGGCGGGTGGCCTGGCCCAGACTGGCTTGTGAGGAACCTCTATAACAGTTTTACTGTGCACTTCTCTGCATCCCCCATTAGGTTTTAACTTTGTTTTTAGCATGCACCAGCATGAATTTTACTGTATGTCATCATGGATATAAATAAATATATGTATGGATGGAGTATTTGGTTATTTAGAAACTACCACCGATCACCTGGGTATTATGGTAGTAGGCAGATCACATCTTCACGGTTCAAAAGGATCGCATCAGAAGGTCCACCGTTCATAGAGTCTAATGGTCATAGGTTCTACCCTTTGAAAGTTAGACCTTTTGAATAAGAAGTCAAACGTTCAAAAGGTCCAGAGGCGTGCTCAGATGCATGAGAGTGGGGTGCATGATGCTGCAGAGGCGTGCTAAGAAACTTGATAATAGGAGGCAATGAGGGTTAGGTTAGGTTAGGTTAGGTTTGGTTAAGTTAGGTTAGGTTAGGTTAGGTTAGGTTAGGTTAGGTCAGGTCAGGTCAGGTTGTCACTTGTGTATGTCCTTGGTCCCTATTTCCTAGTCTGGGGATATCACCCCTCTTTCCAGAATCTGAGTGCGCCTCTGGTCTGGGTACCACTTAATACTACTCAAACCCTCCCTCCTTCCATAGGTTTCACCTCTTGGGATTTTCTTGCAGAATGTGGGGATATTTCTTAAACATTTCCCAAAGTGGTACCCAGACCAGAGGCACACTCAGAATCTGGAAAGAGGGGTGATATTCCCAAATTAGGAAATAGGGACCAAGGGCATACACAACTGACCTGACCTGACCTGACCTGAACCTAACCTATCCAAACCTAACCAAACCAAACCAAACCAAACCAAACCTAACCTAACCCAACCCAACCCAACCCAACCCAACCCAACCCAACCCAACCCAACCCAACCTAACCTAACCTAACCTAACCTAACCCAACCCAACCCAACCCAACCCAACCCAACCCAACCCAACCCAACCTAACCTAACCTAACCTAACCTAACCTAACCTAACCTAACCTAACCTAACCTAACCTAACCTAACCTAACCTATTCTAACCTAACCTAACCTAACCTAACCTAACCTAACCTAACCTAACCTAACCTAACCTAACCTAACCTAACCTAACCTAACCTAACCTAACCTAACCTAACCTAACCTAACCTAACCTTGCCTAACCTAACCTTTCCTCCTATTTCCTCTCATTTCCTCCTATTATCAAGTGTCTTAGCACGCCTCTGCGGCATCATGCACCCCACTCTCATGGATCTGAGCACGCCTTTTTGGACCTTTTGAATATCGGACTTCTTATTCAAAAGGTCTAACTTTCAAAGGGTAGAGCATATGAACATTAGACCCTTTGATCAGTGGACCTTCTGATGTGATCATTTTACAGCGAGATGTGATCTGCCTACTACCATAATACCGAGCACCTGACCAGGGTCTCACAGGTTCTTTACCCTGCAACCAGGAGGTGAGGTT